>PVJO010002040.1:109133-153790 GCA_004026905.1 Hystrix cristata
GGAGGAAAAGAAAAGAAATAGAACACTCAAAGGGAAATCAAGCAAACAAAAAAGTGGAAATGAGCAAACATATATTACACTTCAGCTGAAATAAGAGAAAACTCATCAATTATTTATACATTCATACATATATTCAACTGTAAATGTTTGTAAACCTACCAGGTGCTAGAGAAGATACTGATGAATAAGTACAATTCTAGATGTTAGCAAAATTTGTTAGCATAGGATGCTCTGGGGATATATGAAGGACCAGGTAACCCAGGTTTGCTGAGTTCAAGGTAGCTTTCTCAAGGGCGTGGCGCTCTGAAGTGTGTTACCCAGTGGAATGCTCACGAAGGAGTATAAGTATTTGTTAATTTCATCTAATCTCAATTTCCTTTTCCACAATAAAAGTGAACCATATGAAACTTGTATTGGTCAGCTATCCTTTGTCTAGGACAAAATACCTGACATCTGCAACATAAATGGAGAAAAATGGTCTGTTTGCCTCACCATTTCAAAGGTTTCAGTCCATGGTCAGCTGGGTCAATTGCTGCGCACCTGAGATGAGGCAGAACATCGGATAGAAATATTCTACCAGAGGGAGGTGGAGAAAAATTAAAAATAATAATAAACATGTATTATGTTTTAGAAGAACATCATGGTGGAAGGGCGTGGTGTAAATACCGCTGCCTGTTTCATGGCAAACAGAAGGCCAAGCAGGGAAAGAGACTATCAAGAGCTCTGCCCCCTAACGTGATGCCCCAGCACCCCACTTTCTTGATGGGTGCTGCCTTTGGATAGCACACCCAGCTATGAATAATGAGTACTTCTCTGATAGTTTAGCACCCACAATCCAATCACCCAAGCAGGAGTTGCTTAAACCAGTCAAATGGACAAGTCTAATTAACTGGCACATCACTGCATCAGCTTTGAGGAGGACACATGGCCACACAGTTTAAAACAGTTGGGGGCTGGGGATTTAGCTCAGTGATGAGAGTGATTGCCTTGCAAGCACAAGGGCCTGAGTTCGATCCCCGGCACCACAAAAATAAATAAATAAATAAATAAATAAATAAAGTAGTGACAAGGGAAAGGAGCAAATCTAAGTAGGAGGTGTTGTGGGAACACGTAGAGCTAACACGTAATCTAGTTTTGTAGAGTTCAGGATGGTTTCTGCTTTCCCTGAAACATCTGCTGGCCTCTGGACTCCTTTGTGAAGGAGAGAAAAAAATTGCATCCATATTTTTCAGGGGACGATATTTTGGATGTTTTTGCCTAATCTTTTAGCCTGTATTCACACTAATAAAGAATTGCAGAAAGATCTGTGTGACGAGCCAGAGGTGAAAAGCAAGAACTATTAAAGGAAGGTGTTAGTGTTAGGACTGCTGACCACATCTTCATGTTCAAACAGAATTACTTCTCACTCATGAGTATTCTTAACTTTACGTCTTCTACTTTGTGTCAAATATGTGCCGTCCTGTTAATTGTGAAGCTAATAAGGCTTTCTTTTACAAGTGCCCATTTGTAGATCTCTTTTTCAAGCTTCCAGGAGGAGTCTTAGCAAGAGTTCACATAGTGTTATAAAAGTTTATAAAGCGAAACTTTCTGTGTGTCTTCATGTTTAAACAGGAGTGCCCAAGCCATATAACCTTTGAGAAAATTAGAATCTCCCCTGCCTTCATTACAAACCTTGAACATGCTGAAATTTAAAAGTCTTTTATCTTCCCCACTTAGCATCATACACCGTAGCTTGCTGTTCCTAAGTTCTAGGCAGTTTCATAGTCCTGCTTGGATTCCAGGAACTTTTCTGTAGTCTCTCCCTCATCTACAACACAAATCATATGCCTGTTCTTTCAAAAGTGTAGACCCAAGAAAACTGAAAACTTGGTACAACAAGCATTTGATTTTCCTGAAGTAAATTAAATGCACATAACTCGTGAAAAAAAATCTCACAAATGTATATTTAATTTCATTAGTCTATGAACACAGTTGTTTAACGACCGCTCCCTTGCACAAGGTAATTCTTCTTCAGTATCAGGTTGATTCTTCTCTTCTTTCCTACTACATGCTCTGCCCCTTGTTGCTTTATTTAAATTACATCCTTACAGAGACTTTATCTCACTACTGTCAAATGTACACAATTATTTCAATATGGATATGCAATGTACTTTTTTCTTATCCCAGTGGAAGGTGAATCATTCTATAAATGCTGATTAATAATTCTACTCCCATCTCCAGTTTTTAGTGACTTGGTTTCTGCATATACTCATCTTCCTGTATCATCAGGTTTTCTATCTCTATTGGACAATTCCCATGAAAGGCATCTCTACCTTCAGAAATAGAATCCTATTCTTTGAATCACTTCTTTCCTCACCATTGTCTTTCTCTCTCTTTTTCTTCATGGATACCTTTAGTACTATTACTGGAATGGCAGGTTTGATCTCATAGGGATGAAGAATGAAAGCGTGCATGGAAGAAATGGTCTATAAGCAAATTTATTTGAAAGATATAAGTAGAGGTCCTGCTGGCTGGGAGGGGTCCTGAGCAGGATACCCAAAAAAAAACTCTTTGTCTAGGGGTTTTAAGGAATTTAGAGGGAGCTCGGGCCACTATGTAGGCAATATGAGCCTACTAGGAGATCCTTACTGCCTAAGAGAATCCTAACTCTTGTCCCAGCGCCACATCATTTGTTAAAGAACCCATCAATTTTTCACTTACATGAAATAATTCTTCAGTCAAATTCCCATATATTCATGAACATATTTCTTTCTAATTCTGTATTTTATGGTTCTTCTATTACAAATAAACTACTGTTTTATTACTACAGCTTTATTGTACGTATTGGTGTCTGATAATGGGAGTCTAGCCCAGCCGAGTGGCTTGTCAGTAAGAAACACTAAGCTGGATTCAAAGCTCACGACTTATCTGCTAACTGTCTGTATAACCTTGAGACAGGAATATTTGTTATTCAGTTTGCTCATGTGAAAATTGAGTTAATGATGATCCTACCTAGGAAAGAATGGGCATAATTTTTAAGTATTAGCATTAATAAATATTAGCATTGTTTTTATTGTCTTGAAAATTTTTGGTTTCTTCTTTTCCATATAAATTTTGGGATACTTTTTTTGATGAAAAATTTTTATGATATTTCAAATTCAGTGTTTAGCTGACTTTAGTATGACTATGGAATTATTAGCCAATATTGAATCATACACTAACCTACGACATTATTTCCTTGTGTGTTCAGTCACTTGGTTTTCCTTCAGTTAACATCTGTTTACCTAATTTTTTGGTTAAAATTTCTATTTCCCCTCAAAATAATGTTTCCTAATTTCATGATGGGATTAAAATCTGATTTTGGTTATTTCAAATATGAATTAATATATTTAACTTTTTTTACTTTGGCATAGTTCCCCTGTAATCTTCCATTGTCTCCATTCCAATGTTAATTATTTGCTGTTTTGGTAAATAATTAAAATCGGAATTAGGCTCCTTAGTACTTAGGTCTAGGCACCTAAATAAATTTCATATGTGAATTTCCTTTACCACACCACAGGAAATTCCATTCATACATCCTGTATTTGGATATACTCTTTGCTCATTTCCATAATTTTCATTTCCTTGGTTAGCAACTTTGTTTTTTAGCAAGTGTATCTTCTTTTTGTCAAGTCAGATTTAATTATGATGCACATATAATTCCATTTACCTTTTTTTTTTTTTTTTTGGTGGTGCCGGGGATCGAACTCAGGGCCTTGTGCTTGCAAGGCAAGCACTCTAATCACTGAGCTAAATCCCCAGCCCCCCATTTACCTTTTTATGTTAAAGATTTGATACATTCTACAAACACACCATTGTATAACTACCATAAAATTTAAGATATACAATAATTGCGCCAGCCCTCTAAAATTTCCTAATAACACTTTCCTCAAAATACTTTCCTCAGAAAGCTTTAAAACACAGTCAGATAAACATGGCACTCATGACACACACTGATCTGACGTCTGTTCCTGTAGATGTTCTGTTTCCAGAAGGTCATATGAAAAGATCATATAGTGTAATCTTTTGGTTCTATTTTTGTTTACTTTACTGCTATTAAGACATATATTGTTGCTATATCAATTATCTGACAATATCAATAGATTTTTTTGTAGCTAATAGTAGTTCATTGTATGGATACAGCATAGATTAATGATGTTTCCTTTAAAGAGCATTTAATTTGTTTCCAGTTTGGGTAACTATATAAAAATCTGATAAATGTATTCGTGTACAAACTTAGTAGGGTCATATTTTTTCATTCCTTTCTTTTTTTTGACTTTTATTACTATATGTTTGCAGTGCATAATGATTACATTCATTGTAAGAAATTGGTACATGTACATGACATATTTCAATTCTTAATTTTTTTCCATTCCCTTTCACCCCACTTTTATTTTTCCAACTTCAAATTCCTTTATAAGAACTTATAAAGCTAATTATCATATATACAGATTAAAAACAAGACTAACAGGCCAAGAAATTTATTAAATACCTAAGACAATTTTGTTAAGTCAAGGTGTACTTTTAGATACATTATCCACACTGGATTACAGTAACATTCTCATTCTCTGTTGTCAGCAGCCAACAACTCTGCGCCCACCTATGTACCATCACAGAAAGACTGGCGCTACACCACATGCTCCCCCATTTCCCCAGTTAACTCTCACCTGCTAGATAGGGTGTATTTTAAGGAAATGGTCCTTGGTTCTGCACCTGTAGTCTTAGTTGACGAACTCCTCAGGCGAGAAAGCTTGCTTGTATTGGGTTTGCAGAATAACAGGCCTGGCTGGCAGGGCCCCAGGTCAAAAGTTTATTCTGTACCCATCTGGTTCTTGACACAAATAACTTAGCATACCTGTGTTCTGCTGAGGCCTATAAAGATTGTACCTTGCAGGCATGGCCATTTGGCTCATCAGGCCAACGACTCAACCTGGTCCCGGCTCTCCTACATGAATCTCTTCTTTCATCCCGCATCCCTCCTCTGCCCTGTTGTACTCAGCCATGCGGGTCACTCCACTCTGTCTCTCTCTTTCTCTGTCTCTGTGTCTCTCTTTCTGTCATTTTCTCTTTCTCTCTCTGTTTCTCCCTCCTCCTTTCTATTATCTCTCTTTCATTTACTTGTTAAGAAATACTGAGGAGCTGGTTGCCTGGTTCATACTATAAATGTTTGATTAATTTTACAAGAATAGTCCAAGCTGTTTTCCAACTTGCTTTGTTCCATTTGTATTTCATAACATGCATTCCAACATCGGGAATGCATTTATTTAACTCGGCCATTCTTCCATGTGTATAGTAATATCCTATTGTAGTTTTAATTCACGTTTTGCCAAATGAACACTGAACAGTTTTCAAGTGCTCATTTGACACTCGTCTGTATTCTCTGCTAAAGTGTTCTTTCAAAGCTTTGCTCCATTTTTATTTGGATATTAGCTACCTTAACTTTAAATTTTGAGAATTCTTGTCCAATACAAGTTTTATAAATAGCTGTGCCCAGTTGGTAGCTTGCTTTCATTTTCTTAACAGAATTTTTCAAAGAATAGAAGTTTTAAATTTGATGAAGTTTATCTTTCTATGATTTATGCCTTTTTTCTGTTCAAGAAATTTTTATCTGAAACAAAGATACAAAGATTTTCTCCATATTCTGTGCTAGAAATTTTGTAGTATTATTTTTATTTGCATGCATATTTATACGTTTGTTGATTCATTGTTAATATACAATCATTACCATATAAGTCATCTTTAATTTTTAATGTGAGGTAAAAGTTAAAGTTCATCCTTGCATGATTGTCTCTCTCTCTCTCTCTTTTTTTTTTTTTGGTTTGTTTTGTTTTTGTTTTTTGGGGGTGCCAGGGATTGAACTCAGGGCCTTGTGCTTGCTAGACAACTGCTCTAACCACTGATCTAAATCTCTGGCCCTAATTGTCTTACTTTTGTAGGACTATTTTTTTTAAGTTAAATTCTCTCTCCTTTAGGTTACTTTGAGAATTCTATCAACACTTAATAGACCATACAGAAAGTGGTGTTTTCTGGTCATGTGTTTGATAGACAAGTGAAATGGTCCCCATGTCAGTATTGCTGATCTCAACTGCCACCAATTATAGTATGTTTGAAATCATTAATTGCACACTTGCCACTTGCTTTTTTTGTGTAGGCCACCCCAAAATCATGATCCTCTTGCCTTAGGCTCCTAATTAATGGATGACAAAGCTGCACTATTGCACCCAGGCATGATTTCCAATGTTATCACAAGTGATACAGATTCATATTTTCAATGTCCTTTTACTTGTTGTTAGCATATAGAAATAGAACCAGTTTTTGTATGCTGACTTGGAATTCCAAATTCATTTATTAATTCTAATAGTAGATCTCTTTCAGGCTCTTTCATGTATTCTAAAATAGACAAATTTATATGCTGCAAAAGCGGTTTTACTTCTTTCCTTCAAATTTGTATCTTATATTTCTTTTTCTCACTATATTGATCTGGATAGGACATCTGCTAAAAAATTGAATAGGAGTGCTGAGATCAGACATTCTGGCCTGTTTTCCAAGTTTAAGAGTAAGTCTTTAGTCTTTCAAAATGAAGTATGGTATTAATCACCAGTTTGTGAAAATGTGCTTTATCGGTTTCAGAAAATGCTCCTGTATTCCTTGTTACTAAGGAATTTTCGTGAATGGAGGTTGCATTTTGCCAAGTGCTTTTTCTGTATCTACATCTTCAGATGCTATTTTTAGCCTCTTGGGATTGTCTAATCCACTTGGTTCTGTATCTTTTAAACAATCCCCATGTCCATATATTAAACTCTAATTAGAGACGATAGATTATCCTTTCATGATTTATTGAAACATTTCGTTTGTCAAATTTTTTGAATCTATGTTAATGTGGTACTTTTTCTGTAATTTTACATGATGGTTGTGTCTTTTTAAAAAACTAATTCTCATTTCATAAAATGAGTTGAAAAGTTTACAGAAAATCTGTTATCGTTATTAATTCATGTTTGTATTTCAAGCAGATCTCTTAAAGATAGCATAAAGTCTGACCTTCAATCCTCTCATCCAATCAAGTATGGATTTCTTTTAATTTTTTTTAATTCTTTACATGTAATACAATTAGCAATGTTATTTGAATTTAAATCTACTCTTTTGCTATCTGCTTCATCTTTATTCTATTTATTCTTTATTTCTTGTCTTCTTTTCTAATTATTTTTAAAACTCTTTATTATTTTAATTCATCTCCATTAATGGTACATTAGCTATAGTTGTGATTTTAATTATTTTGATGCTTACCCTGGCATTTTTAATATGCATATTCCATTTACCATAATCTATTAAGTGTAAAATCCTTTGGAACAAGATCCTTCGAATTCATCCCTCCCATTCTCTGTACTATAAATTTTATACATTTTGCTTTTATATCTGTCGTAATGCTACCATAGCTTTTTATATTTCTGCTTTAGTTCCAATGTAATCACACTGTTTTTACTGAAGTTTCAGATAATAGATTCTCTTGGCTTTTTAAGGCAAAATTTCTTTGTCACTTCTTAGCTTGGCTGTTGTGGGGTGAGTGCAGATATACGCAGTTCACAATATTATTCACTAAAATAGGTGGAGGCTGAATTTGACCTTCAGGTAGTTTGTTGACCACTCTCGTAGAGAACTATATTTTAAGGAGATTGAAAATAAGAATATCTTTTATATTTACCTTTTTTTTTTTTTTTTACTATTTTGGTAGTTTTAAAAATGTGTTTATTTTGTAAACTCAAATTTCCATCAACCATTTTAGTTTTTCTTGAAGCAAATTTGCCTCTCCCAATTTTCTTCAATTCTTCTCTTTTCTAAAAAAAAAAATATTTATTTGTTTGTATGCTTCGACTTGGTTCTTGTAAGATATTTTTATACAATACTTAATTCTGGGCTTTCAGGTTGTCTTCTTTTCATGTAATATATAAAAATGCTACATTTTTTTCTGGCTTGTGTGGTTTCTCACAAGAGTATGGTAAAGATCTTATCTTTTTCTCTCTATAAGTAGTTCTTCTTTTCTTTCATTCTCACATTCTTCCCTCACCCTTCTTTCACCTTTTTGCCCTCCCTTTCCATCTCCTCTCAGGTCCTTCTTTCTCTCAATATTCTATTTGTCTTTGCTTTTTAGCACTTTTGCTTTGATGGGTATTTTTGTATTTTTCCTGTTATGGATTTTCTATACTTTACAGATGAAGAGATTGATAAAT
The DNA here is from genome assembly GCA_004026905.1 of Hystrix cristata. NCBI lineage: Eukaryota > Metazoa > Chordata > Mammalia > Rodentia > Hystricidae > Hystrix > Hystrix cristata. The sequence continues at coordinate 117,377 of PVJO010002040.1, forward strand.
TTAATCATTTTAGAAAGATTTCAGTTATCATATCTTCAAAGATTTCTTTTACACCTCTATACACACCTCTGTTTTTACTTTGACAATGTCACTTTAATTAGATTACGTGCTATTTTCATCATTCTTGATAGCAGTTTGTTTGACATTTTTTTCCATAGTTTTGCCTAATGCTATTGATGACTTTTAAAGGAAATTCATCAACTTTTCTGTCGATTATTTTTTATCCTAGTATTCTATTTGACTCTTCATATTTTCTGAATTTCTGCTTACCTCCCCTGGGTTCTCTGCTCTTACCACAAGATCTCATTTAAAGAGTTCCCACATTAGTTTTATGTAAGAAACTTGAAGTTAAAACAATTTCATGATCTCTGTCTCCTGGAAAGAGATTACTTTTCTTTGAACCTAATTTTTTCAGCATTGCTTTTTAACTTCAGTTTTGCTCAAGAAAAGTTACAGTTTTATATTGTGTTCAGTTTTATTCTTACAGTTAGTGTTAGAAAGATTTTACACATCCTATGTAGAGAGAAAAGCCTTTGGATTTTTAAAAATTATTTTTTCAAGATATTTTTTCTTTCACATTATATATTCTGTCTTTCCAAGACCTTGTTTTGCATTTGTGTCTCTGGGAACATGCCTTTTTGACTGGCTTTCTGTGAGATCTTCTCAAGTTCGTCTTTTTCACTCTATTACTGAATTTTCTTTAAATGTCTGGTTGCTCTTCTATGCCCAAGTCTTCTGTCAGTGTAGCTTACTGGTTTTGTTGTTAATATTTCTCTTAACTTGATGATATTTCCATATTTAAGAATGAGACACTGAAATGCAGACAAAATAGTCTGAGGGTAGAGGAGACAAAGAGGACAGTGGGTGGTCTCGTGGATCACACATAGAGTAACTGTCTCACTTGATTTTTATCCTTGGCTGCTGTCCAAGGTCGGGAGCCTCTTCTGTCAAACTCCTCCGCAGGTTAAACATGTCCCCATCTTTGGGGACAGCAGAACAGTCTTCATGTTGACAGGGTAAGAGAAGGGATTTTACGTGCTAATTCCTCCTCATTAAGTCTTCTAAATAATCCTTGAACTTTCCTCCCCAATCCACACTCCTGCCAGCTGAGACGAGTGCATCTCTAACTTGTGAGCCTCTGGGGTTCTGGGAGGCGAATCAGCCTGCACAATGTTGACTTCATCTGTCTTTCCTTGGTATACATTTTCCTCTCCTCAACCTTCTTAATTCAGGAACTGACTCTTCTCAGGCTTAATCTTACCCTTACTCTGTTAAAAAGCATGCAGGAGGCCCCAGTGTGTTAGCCCGTTTTCAGTGGTCCTCAGGAAAGGAGATAGTCCCTTGCAAAATTCAGTCTTGCTTTTCTTGCAGGATGAAACTACATAAAATCAGGTCAGTCACCCAGATCTGCTTTGTCTTTGAGTTGAAAGCTAAGGTTTTTAGAAGTTTTCCATTTTGCACTCAATCTCTTTCCCTATACCCCTGGTCAGAGGCAACTATTGCAATACGAAGTAGTTTTGCTTATTCTCAGATTTCAAATAAAACATACAATAAATCTATTGTATTTTGTTTGCTGTATAATAATGAGCATAATGTCTTTGAGATTCATATATAGTGTTGAGTGTGAGAAATTTCTCTTTATTGAGAAATGTTCCATTTTGTGGTTATAATGGACAGTGTGTATCATTTAAATTGGTGGGAGATACTTGAGTCACTTCCAGTGTGGGGGAATTATGAATAAAATTGTTATTATAAATGGTGTGTATGTTTTGTGTAGGCATTATTTACTCCTTCACTTGTGAAAAGTGACCATCTGGCCCTTAACAGTTAGTTACTTTTTACTATCTCTTAAGCAACTTCTAAGCAAATATAAGAATCAGCATTCTACTTCACAGCTAGATAGATACAGATAGATGGGGGAAAACTTTTACACAAAGGTCTGCTAAATTGTAAATATCTTAAATTTTTGGTCCATAGGATCTCATTAATGACAATTCAGCTCCTATGTTATAACACAAAAATAGACATAGAAAATGCATGACCATATGAGTGTGTGGCTGTGTCCAATAGAAATTTATTTACATAAAGAGGCAGTGAATAAAATTTAGTTCAAGAGATACAGTTTGCTGTCCTGCTTCCAGACCTAGACATATACATTCATACAATTTCAAAAATATGAGGAATTGTTTAAAATTGGAAAACATTCCTTGTCCTCTAGTGCAACAACAGTAAATATGCACTTATTTGTATGTATTCCCAGATATGTGACTGGACAATAAATAAATGTCAGGAAATGATCACTCTACAATGATGTTTCAGTGTGCAAAAATCTAATATATCTATGTTGAGAAAGAGGGTTTGGCCAGGAAACATATTTGTCTTTCTTTTTTAACCTAGCTAACTATACCTCCCACTCAAATTCTGTTTACTTTCTGCACTACTGGACTGATGTCTGGGTGGGTTATTTATTTATTTATTTTTCTTTTGGGTGCTGGGGATCAAACTCAGGGCCTTGCTCCTGCTAGGCAAGTGCTCTACCAGTTGAGCTAAATCCCCAACCCCTGGTGTCTGCTCTCGATTTTGATGGGTATACAACTCTCAAACATTTGTGACATTAAAGCGCAGTTCCCTTTAGATTTTAAGGACATAGGCAAGAAAAGCATTTCCTTGGGGTCTAAACAATGCTTATGTCAAGAGAAGGTATTTTTAGTTACCTGCTCTCCTCTCCCATTGCTCCTCATTGTGTTCCCAGTGATGGGATGGGCAAGACAGCTTTAATAAATTCACGTCTGTGTGATTGTGACATGAAGCATTTTTTAAAATGATGGAATCAGGGCAGTGGATTCCTGTTGTTGAAGTTTAAATGTAGAATTAGGTAAAACAGAAGAATCTTATAAAAACTACATCAGGCCATTGTTACCTGATGCTGAATCTCTTCCAGCAACTTCACATTGCATTTAAGAGGCACTCCGCATCCCTCCACACGGCATCTGGTCTGCACACCTGCTAGATCTTGTATATTCTTGCAAATTCATCTGGTTTTGTTCTCTCCCAGCTCACTATGTGACAGCTTGCTGGCTCCCTTCTTTCTCCTGAAGAAAGGGTGGGGGATCTAAGCTTTCTAAGAGAGCAGAATGTTAGTCCTTTTGATTTTATATCTCAGATGAGATGGTTACGCTTGTGGGTGCAATTGACTTGTGACCACCTAGAAGATTAGCAAATCAAGAGATCTGAGTGAGTCATGGGGGCCTGATCTTAGATCTGTTTCTGTTCTCTTGGACCTTCCTCTCTAGCACTGTCTCCTGCTCCACTTTCTGGCCACCAGGAGCTAAGCAGTTTTGCTCCACGACTCCCTTTTACCATATACATCCCTTCCTTAAAATCAGCCGACCATGGACCTAACCCTTGAAACCATGAGACAAATTAAACCTCTCCTCCTTTAAATTGTAGGTATGAGATATTGTGCCTCTACGACCCCAGTAATAGGGTCTCTGATCACTACACCTGGATATAGGACAGTGTTTTATACACATAGGTGGTCAATGAGTTGTTTGTTTGTTTAATAAAGAAAGAAGGGAGATTGTCCATGCTGGTGGAATAATTCGAGCATATTCATGGGGTGAAGATAATGCCTGGTTTTAAGGGAAGTCTAGCAGGATGGCAGTGATAAGAATTATAATGAACGTGAGCTACATATTCAGGTACTTAATGATTTCATGGAAATGGTGGAAGAGCCTACAATACTTGTGTATGTCTTAGAGCTGCACAAGGCTTTGCAGATTCCAAGCACTTTTACATATGTAATCTCATTTATACAAGGGTCTGTTTCTCTAGCTCAGTGGAGGCCAGGGATGCACGAAAGCTTAATTAGAGACAGAAGGAAAACAGTTTCTTCTTTCAATGATCCATATGTGTACGGTAAAAGAACAAAAAGCAGTTTTGTTTTAGTTTGTACTTTTAAAGACTCATCCTGGAACTTGCAACTTTATTCATTTCTGACAATGGAAGATAGCTATTGCTGCCAACTCAACAGTCTTCCCAAGTAAGCAGTCAAAGAAGGAGCCAAATGTCTTGTCTGTAAAGAAATAATATATCCACAATTAGGCATCTGAATGCCACCTCCGGATAAGAGGGAAACGAACATGTGTGCATCTGATCTAGCACTGTAAACTGTAATCTCTCACACTGCTCTTCCAAGCCTCATTATCATGTGTTTGAGAGTACTTCTGAGTACCAGGGCTCAAGCCCATTGCACAGTTAAATACAAATAAGCAATCTAACTGTGTATTAACAACAATTATTACATCAGAACAATAAACAATAAACATGTCGGAAAATACAGTTTTCTTTTTTCTCAGTAGTATACGTTCCATTTCCCTAAACTGGGCTGGCTTCTCAAAAAGAATCAAACACAACTTGAAAAATGCATTCACCACCCGCAGGACAAGCTAGTAAGCAAAGAAAATGAGAATTTCATTATGTTGAAAGCCATCACAGGACCTGCCAAGAAATGTATTTATCTAGCATAGGCACAGAGTGTGACTTTTATGTGTGCATTTTATTGAACAAGGTATTTACCTAAATCAACCTAACCATTTTTGCTTCCCACCCCTCCCAGCAGATTTTATTATCTTCATGAACAAAAACTGGATACTACTGAACATTTTTAATAAATATCATGTTGCCTACAATACAAGTTCTTCCTTCTTTGAAAATTTAACTATGTAGTTAATAGCTCCTTTTGGAATTTCTTATGCTCATGCCACACTATTTGCTTAAAATCCTGTTATCTTAATCTTATAATGGTCATATTTAGAAATTAAAGCATCACTGCATTCTCCATAATGTTTTTCTTTCTATGGAAATGGAACACAGGTGTTCTTTCTTACATAATCCTGCAACTTCTGCCTGTAACACTCATGTGAGGCTGTGTTATTTATGATGTGTATCTAGGCATTCTCTAACCTTTCCAAATCCATGCTCAGAGAATTTCAGACACTGTTAGTTTGTATATTTTCATATTTAATATATTTCATATTTCATACCGACCCTTTGCTTTTATGTAATTTCTACCAAAATAATATTTATTCTTAAATAAGTCACTCTGAAAGTGGGTAACTGCTGTTGGTTTTTCAGTTTAATTGCAAGTTCTGAGAAGCAAAAGGATCTTATTAATCTAATTGTACCAGTGTTTTTGCGTGCTTACCCCACTGCTGGGCACACATAAAGCTAATCAGCTAAAAATCTTGAAAACAATGTTTTCTAAGCACTAAGTTTTTTCTCTCTATTATGTCATTTAATTTTTAGAAAATACTTTGAGGTAAACTATTGTTATGATCCCAATTTTACGTATGAGAAAAAAGTCTAGGGAAAGATAACATATTTCATTCTAGGTTTCATCCTGGTAAGCGGCAAGTTTATGAGATCAGTAGCGCTCCCTTCTGGATAGTTTCAGTCAGCCAGTGTAAAGTACAGTCTTAAAATACGGAACAGTGCTATCTAATAAGATATTTTGAGAGATAGACAGACTACATTCAAGTAGCATTTATTATAGGATATTATAATAGCTGTTCCATTTTATCATCTGTTCCCTTATCTGTTCCAAGAAATATTCCATTATTATTATTAATGTCTTATGTATTTAATTTATAAATTAAATTTTATCATAGGTATGCATGTGTTAACATATATATGAATATACGTATCTTCTCTCTCTTTGTATATCCCAAACAATGGAATCTTTCAAAGTTTATGGATTACTCAGAATGAGAGTTTGCTTTCTGTAAAGTATTCCTATTTTTTTATTCAATCTTCAAGGAGGGATTTTTGACTTCAACTCATCATCACAATAGATTAATAGGAAAATATACCCATGAATAAAAATTAATTATTTTTCCTCTCTGTAAAATCTCAAACTATCACAGAGATAGTATTAACTTGTGACGCATAACCGTAATTTGTACTTTGTACACTTATCCTGGAAAGAGAAAGTGGCTGATTGCCACATCTAAAAATATTTCTTGTGCCTTACCATTCTGAAGATTTGGCAAACCTCTTTTTTTTTTTGGATCTCCAAGCATGCCAAGATCTAATTCAAGTCCAAAATATGCTGAACAAAAGGAGGAAATTATGGATCTGTACTGCAGCCATAAAATATAGAAGTTGTTTCTGCAGTATGGAAGTCAATTCCTTCCTGAGGCAGAGGCAAGTAACTATTTTTTTATTTGCAGGCCTTTGCTATCCTCATTTCTATTCTGACATTAAAGATACAGAGACTAAAGTTGTGTGAAACTTAGTGTCTTGCCAAATGCCGATACCTCTTTAAGTCAAGTTTGGATAATTACTTTTTCTCCATCCATATTTCATACTTTTTGCAATTTTTAGTACATATTGATTTAAATAATTCATTGCTACACAATTATCCTTGAGAATTTAAAAAATGTTCCATCATTCTACCTGGAAAGCCCTTTAATTTCTTCTAGCTTAGATGCTGCCAAGGAAACAAATAAGGAAAACACCGTGAAATAATATTTGCTTAAATGATCTCATGTGTTTTGTGCTGGGCTGAACACTGGAAGCGTATCGTTTGCAGCTGGCACTGTATAACTAGGTGGTTGCATTAGATCTTGATAGAGACATTTGTTTGGAAGTGTTACGTGTGGGACACTATGGAGACAGGCGGGTGCGGAGGGAAATTCTGTTCTCTGTTTTTCTTTTGCTCCCAGGTCTTTAGCGGCTCCTTAGCTAATCAGCACAAGTGACTTCACAAATCAGTACTGTCAACAGAAAAATCATCACACTAAAAAAACAAGCACGAGGTCCCCAAATGCTTTTCACTGCCTCTTACCGTCCGCTGTCATGGGAGAGAACCAGTTCCACTCTGAGCAGCAATAATCAGCGACTTTCCTTTGCTGAGCAGACGGTGATGATAGAGCTCGTTCACCATGGTTGAGGATCATTTCAAATTAAAACCATAGTCCTTTCTATCTGCCACACAATTTGCAACCATGACTCTTCTATTACATTGAAGGCAAGAAACTGATCAGTAGTTACAATCCATTCGTGCAACCCAGTGGTAGAGGGTTTGAGACAAGAAACGCCTTGCCTTACAGAAAATGGATTTAACAATGAAATAGTTACACTCATACCCTTATAGTCAAGGGCTCAGCTTTTTCCCCCTATGGGGGATTTTTTTCCAGTTCTTCCACATGTATCTTTTACTGTAATAAATCGCTTTTAATCTATACATTCACTATGTTTTTTGATTTTTCTTCCAGTTCTTCCACATGTATCTTTTACTGTAATAAATCGCTTTTAATCTATACATTCACTATGTTTTTTGATTGTTCTTCATCAATGTACAATTCGTTTTTGTCAAGTTCTTATGTCCCAGATTGGTTTATATACTGTTTTTAGTTATTTAGTTTGCCTTTTTAAAAATTGTTTATCAAAGCATAGCTGACATTCAACAACCTACATATATTTAAATATGAAAATCTGATACGTTTTGACATGCATGCTTTCAGGAAATAATGGTCCGATCCCAAAATGAGCATATTCATCACCTTAAACATTGTCCTTGTATCCTCTGTACGGTCTTCCCCCAGATTCCCATCCATCCCCAGACGAACACTGACAAAACTACAGTAACTTATTGTCACTATAGATAGGCTTCCATTTCTTAAGAGAGTTGTAGACGTGGAAGCATGCATTACGTACAAGCTTTTAATCTGAATTCTTGTCGTGATTATTTCAATATTCACTCTATTGTGTTTCGTATCAATCATTTATTCCTTGTAAGTTTTGAAAAGCATTTCATTGTACAGATACACCATGATGATTTATCAGTTCATGAGAACGATGAATTCACCCGATATGGCTTCTTTAGCATTTTGGCTTTTTATTACTAAAGTTGCAATGATCATTTAAGCAAGTTTTGGGTGAACATATGCTGTACTAGCTTTTGAGTAAATACATACGAGTAGAATGCCTGGATCATGTGGTAGGTTTATACAATATTATAAAAATCTACAGAGCAGTTTTTCAAAGTGCTAGTCTCATTTTCGTTTCCCAAAAGCAGTGTTCAAGTCTTCCAGTTCTTCCACATTTTGCCAGAATTTTCTATGACCAAACTTATATTTCACCATTTTAATAGGTGTCACCTTATATCGCATTATGATTTTATTTTCATTTAAATAAAGTGTAACAATATTGCACATTTTTAAAATCTTTATTTGCTATATATTTTCTTTTACGAAGTATGTTATTATCTTTTATTCATTTCCAATTGAGTTGTTACTTTACTCATTATTAAATTTTGACATTTATATGTGTCCAAACCTTTTCATCGTTTATGTTTTGGGAAGAATTTGTCTTGTTAACATGTAGCATTTTCATTATTTTAGGTGTGTGGGGCTGGGGATTTAGCTCAGTGATTAGAGTGCTTGCCTTGTGAGCACAAGACCCTGAGTTCGATCCCCAGCACCCCCCCAAAAAAAAGAGAGAGAATACTTTATTTTAGGTGTGTGTTCTGAAGAGCAGGGCTTCAATTTGATGAAGCCCAAATTGTCAGTTATTTTTTATGGATGCTTCTTTTAGTATTATATTGTGAAAATTTGTTCTGATGCAGTATCTCTCAACCGTAACATGTCAACTTTGGACTCAGATAATTATTTGTTGTCAAACCTGCCTTGGGACGTGTAGGGGTTTATCAGAATCCCTGGCCTCTTCCCCTCAGTGACAGGTCTACTCTTTCTCACTGTGGTGACACAAAATGTCTCTGGATAATTCCAGTAGTCCTTTTAGGGACAAAATTCCTCCTGTGTGGAGCCATTGGCCTATAAGGACCATAAAATTTTTCTTCAGTTTTCTTCAGAAAATTTTTTATTTTAGTTTTGAATTTAGATGTATGTACGACTTTGAGGTAACATTGCACATGAGAAATGAATCCAAGTTCTTTTTTGTTCTTGTTCTTTCATGGAACTGGGGATCAAACACAGGATGTCATACCTGGTAGTCAGTATGTAGTGAACAAGCACTCTGATACGGAGCTCTGCCCCAACCCAGCTCCAAATTTTTTCCTTCCCCTTCCCTCCTTCCTTCTTTCCTTCCTTCCTTCCTCTACACAGATATTCAATTGTTACACTACCATTTGATTAAAAAATAATTTATTTCTCTCTGTATTATGCTTTAAAATAGTTATTTTATTTAATTCTTTACTTTTTCACATTACTGAGGGTTAAATGCAAGATCTCATCCATACTGGTCATGTACACTACCACTAAGCTACATCCCAACTCCCAAATTAGCTATTCTTTTATATCTGTTTTATTTTATATCTGTACTCCATTCTGTTCCACAGATCCATTTATCTAACTAATAGCAACAGAAACTGTCTTTATTACTGTAACTTTATAATGTATTGAAGTCAGCTTGTATTAATCTTCCAACAATGTTCTTTTCCAAAGTACTTCTGGTTGTTATAGGTCTGTTGAGCAATCAGATGTTGAATATTGAATTAGGGAAACAAGATGATTTGTATTAACAATCAAGACACTGTTTAGTATGATAGTGCAAGAGAGAGACAAATGAGAGATGCCACTTCCCCAGTGTCCCATCTCCCTTTGCAGGACAGCACCAGGCAAAGGTCTAGCTGGCGAAGTAGAGAGGGGCCCATCACCTTATAGCCAAGAACCTCTTTGAGGACCATGAAACACTATTGCACTAAATTATAAAATAATTCATCCTCATTGTTATTTATCTTTTCTTATTTTGTTTTAGTAGGGCAATTCTAGAAACTCAGTGCTATCCACGGTAACCTTAGAATGGTAGAGGGAATGGTATAGATATTTACAGACTGGCATATCTTGCAGCATATTTCAAAGTACTTCAAAAATCACCTCTTGAAGAAATGGCCTTTTTATTTCTTGCTCATGAGAAAGTGGACATCTAAAGCCCCTGTATGAGCACATGGGCAGTGATGCTGTTAGAGGAATGTTGCCATGGTTATTGCCACCAGGGGTCTAGCAAGTTTCTAAGAATATGGTATAGGTGTAAGAAATAATGCAACAAAAGAAAATAGAGATATGGAGATCCATTATTTTGGTTTACCTGTTGCCATGATTGATATATTTGCTAGATATTTGTAAAGGTTTCAGAATTCTACTTAATCATGAGTCCACTTAAAATTATTTTCCTTCTATTTTCATTGACTATTGCATTTAATGCTTATTTTAGAACTTAAGCTGAACTGAAGCTATTAAAAAATTTTAATATCTAATTATATGTTCAAAGAAAGTATGTACGAAGTTGTCTTGCATGTGTCAAAATTTCTATTCCTACTTTGGTTTAGAATCTATAATATCTCTAATATACATTTTGATTACATTTTAAAACTTAAGGCATTTATTTTGGAATTATTTACTCTAAGTCCACCTAGTTTAAATATATAGGCACTCACATTTCATTTGAGAGTCATAACTCAATATTGAGTTCTGAAATGATGAAATTATAGATACCATTCTATATTAACTTCCTGATTCTCTTTGAATAAAAGTAATTTGAAAAAAAATCTGACTCTAAGGGAAATGAAAGAACTACCAGTGAACTTTCCCTTATCTATCCATAAGCTTCCTGCAGTTTTGTTCTTACACATTATTAAAATGGGTATTAGTTTATCAAAATTATTTCATGGTGGATTCTTTGAAGATTGCTTCATATTCTTTCTTGTCATGGAAAACGTTTGGAAAGATTTATTAGGATTGTTAGCAAGAAATTTTAAGGTAAAATATACCACAGAGTTGATTTAACCTTTACCTTAATCATCTGTAAAAAGAGGTGACTGGAGTTCAAATGTGAATTATTAATCAGTAGCAGTTTGCAGTGATGAGTAGAACACTGTATTTTGGATACTTGGGTTCTATTCACACGGTCTGAACTCTGATTTTCTCATATATAAAATAAGAAAAGTGGGAAGATTTATAGGCATATCTCTTTGGGCTTGAAAAGCTCTGTAACTCAAGTGAACAAAATGCCTTATTAAATTTTCTAGTGTTCAACAAAATTTCAAATATGGAAGTTGTGAGAACCCTGTGTAATTATGAGTTAAATTCATTACTTTATAAATTGAACACACATAAGCGCTTAGAATATGAAAAGCATGTTAGACACTAAGAACCATTTTTTTCTCCATTTTGTAATCATGTCAAAGCATATTTATCATATTACTGATAGCTTAGTTTTTTAAAAAAGCAGCAGGGCATTATTTATTCTAATGTGAGCTTTTATAGTTTATATAAAGCCTGATATATAACTTTGAAAACATGGTGCTGCTTTTTTGAAACTACTGCAAGAGGTTGCCCATCCAACTTCCCTGCTTCTACGGCGGCTTTCTGTCAGTCATTTACAGGGATTCTAAATATTCTTGGAATGTATTTTGAAAACTACCATTTGGCATCCTATTTATTGTTTTGTGAATAAGGAATCTTTACTCCTAAACACATAAGAAATTTAGCCATAGAACAGGTCCCAGACGAGAGCTATTTTTTTCTTCATTAGTTTCTAATCATATACATAATCTTTTTATTTTTTTCCTTTCGTAACTAGGGATTGAATATAGACCTTGCATTGGGCTTTATCACAGACCATTTTACTTTTATTTTTGAGATACTTTTTTACTGAATTACTAAATTGTCCAGGCTGGGCTCAAATTGGGAATGTTCTTCCCTTGATTTTGCAGAGTGTTGGGATTACAGACCTCTGCCGGTACTCCCAGGTTTATACTGATTCTTTTAAATCACAAAACTTTCTGAACTATGTTCATGTCTGAGAGATTTGGACAATAAGACAGACTTTTTAAACCTCGATATTATGTTCTTTGAACAGTTGATGTATTTTGCAGGGTATATATTTTTCAAAATGATGAAAGAATCTAAATGAACTGAAATTCTATTTTAAAATATTTTCATACTATACACTGTTGTGTAGAATCCCTGTTTTGCTGTTAAACCTAAAAGTAAGCAATCTTTCTAAAAAACAGGCACCTACCCATTGAGGATAAATTTGCATGAAGTTATAAGGTAAAACATACTAGAATTTGAACACAAATAATTCTCAAGTGACTCTACTTCCGTTGACAATTTAACTTTCCATCCTTGGGACTTGTTCAAGACTAAAGCAATTCAGTTCTAACACTGGCACAGAAACTTCTTCACATGTCTTCTACCTCTACTTTCCCTCAGTTACCCTTATTCTCTCTAGTGATTTTCTAATGGTCCATGTACAATATACACAAGAGACTTCATAGTAGTTGTTGAGAGATGATTATTTGAATATATAGCAAACATTTTAAATCTGAGAGTTACAAAGCAATTTAAATTTTTATGAGATAACTGAGAACTCTCAAAAATACTTGAGAAGAATATACTTTCTTAGCAACAGCCTCCAACAAGCATTTATCCATCCAAGTGAGGTAATACAATATAGTACAGGAGGATAATCTCTGTAAAAAAGAAAAACATTCTAGCTATTAGATTTTTTCTTTATTTAATAACAAACAAAGCAAAGAAACAAAAGAACATGAATTTAAAAATATAGAGCGTATATATATATACACACAAAATGTGTATACATAAAAAATGTAATGGAATATAAAGTTATAACTATGAATTAACACAAAGGTAACATTAACAAAATGAACGAGAACTAGTTTATTTCCACTAACCTTGATGTTTCCCTTCTATCTCCTCAACATCCCTATTTCCTCTTAAAATATCCACCATCCTGAATTTTATGGGAATTTTTAGTGCATTCTGCCTCCCTAAAGTATTCAGTTTTACTAAAAAACTGTGTGTCTTCGTACTATAATTTAGTACTACTTTTATTTTCTCCATGGATAAATGAGGTCGTTGAGCATATTGTTTTCTCTCTAAATTTTTCCACTCAATAGCATGTTTGTGGAACCTATTGTGTTATTGGATGTAGTACAGTTCATTCATTTAAAAATCTTCATGTCACTGACCATTTGAGGATGCTGTATCTGCCTAGACACTAGATTTGTTTCTCAGTTTTAGTCATTATGAGCAATACATCATAAGCATTATATCTCATAGCACATGATGACACCCCCATTTACGATACACATGAACCTGGAATAGAAATTGATAGGTAAAAGTAAATGCATATTTTAATGTATTTAGATAATGCCAAATACTTTTCCAAGATTGGTATGCATGTATATGAAAGTTCTCAAAGTGACAGTCTTTTAAGCATTTTGTTGAATAGGGACACAAACAGATCAAAATCACAAAGTGGTAACATTTCACCCAAATGGAATTGCTGTAATGAAAAATACAGACAGTGACAAGTGTTGGCACGAATATATAGAAACTGGAACGCTTATACATTATTTGTGATAATGTTAAATACTGTAGCCATTTGGGAAAACAGTTTGGTAGTTCAATATAGAAATAATATATGCCCTAGAATTTTCACTCATAGGTATAAATACAAAATAAGTGAAAAACATTATGTCCACATAGATGGTCATAGCAACATTTTCATAATAGCAAAAAGTTGAAAATAACTCAGATGTCTATCAGTTGAGGAATGGATAAATGCTATTTGTATATCCATACAATAAAGTATAAATCCTCCATTAAAAAAAAAAAAAAAAAACTACCAGCACATGGTACAACGTGGAGGAGTTTTGAAAATATGCTAAAAAAAAGACTCAAAGCAAAAACGTCCACATATTGTACGCTTCCATCTGTATGCAATGTCCCAAACAGGTAAATCTATAGCAACAGATGTGTGTTTTCAGGGGATGATGAGGGGAGAAGAAGCCCATATGACTATTCACAGGAATGGAATTTAAGGGCTAATGAAGCATTCTGAATATGATAGTGATCGTGTTCCCAAAGCGTTGCAAATACACAAAAAGTACAAACTTTTATTATTATTATGATTATTATTGTTACATTATTAGCAGTACTGGTGATTGAACTCAGCACATTTTTATTGAGCTACATCTCAGACTCTTTTAGTTTTCATTTAAAACAGGGTCTCCCTGAATTGCTAAATTCCCCCGAGTAGGTGTGAACTTGCCATCTTTCTTTCTGCTTTAGCCTCCTAGATTGTTGAAGTTACAGGAATTCCTGGTTAAATTATACACTTTTAACAGTGAGATTGTGGTATGTTAATTATATTTTGGTTTAATTAAAAAAAAAAGTCTTCATGGTGTCAGAGGGGAAATTTTTTCTTTGTTTAATAATAGTAAGCATAAAAAACACCATCCATACAGATAAAGACAAGTAAAATGGATTAAATAAAATTAAAACCTTCTGTTCATCAAGTGCACAATAAATCGTCCATGTGGTTAATTTATCTGAATGGCAAATTCAAATTTACTTGAATATCAAATTTATTTGAATATTTGAATATTTATTTGATTATCTTTTTATTTGAATGACAAATTAGTACATTCTTATTTTCTTTCATTCTTCTTTCTTTTAATCTATGGACTCCTTGAACGTGTTTGTTCAATTCTGCTCACAATTGTCTAAAACTGTTGCAGTGCACAGTCTTCGGCCCACAACTTTTGCTCAGCATACATTTTTTTTTTTAGAAGAAAATTTTTAAAATTTTATTTTAATGGTACATTTTAGATGTACATAGTGATATTCATCATAGGACATTTGTACCTGTACATGATAAATCTTGTTGCTTATTTTTCTCCCATTCCCCTCCCTTTGAATAATTGTTGAGTAACCCGGTAGAAACACTATTCTCCTAAAATATTAAAATTTTAAAACCACAAGAACCCCAAACTCTATTTTGCTACCGGACAATGAAAAGAGTGATGTATAGTAGTAATAATATTTTTGCTTGACTATTATTTGAATCTCTTTTCACTATCTGGGTGACTCTTCACATTGTGAGTCTTGAGAGGCATAGCACGCACCTTCTTTTAGAAACTGAACAGGTCAGGTGCTCACTGTCCAAGCCTTCTCACAGTTAGCACCTGGGCGCGTGATCTAAACAGAGTCAATAACACGCACTCATTGTGGAATTCAACAGGGAACTGATTAAAGCCTCAAGACAGGAGGGAACTTTTCTGTACATAGATGCGAGGCGCCTCCAGTTTCCAAGGATACCAGTATGTGTATGCCAGCAACGGCTTCCGGTGAGGAGCCACCGTGAACCACGTGCCCATCACGGTGCTCAGAGCATGCATCTGCTTTCCATCGCTGTGTAATAAGTTGTTGCCATCTTAGCCCCTTAAAAAGCACACGTTTATTTTCTCACCATTCCGTATGCCCACAGTCCATGTGGGTTTGGCTAATGTCCCCACTGGAGGTCTCATAAAAAAGGAATCAAGGGAGTGGCCTGCCTGAGCGCTTACCTGGAGGCCCTGGGGATGGACTGTCTGGGGGAGTGGCTCTGTCTACGAGTCCTGGTCACCTTGCCGGTATCCACCGAGGACACAGAGGCAAAGCCTTGAAGCACACCTGTGAGAGCCTCTGTAGAACGCCTGCGATCTGCCCAGAGTGCCAGAGGGAGGAGGCTGGCAACAGGCCAGCCCTTCAGAAAAGGAGCTGAAGGGTACAAAACCGCTCAGCTAGAGTCTTAACTGGCTCCTCGGCAGCACCATAGAAGAGATGAAAAGGGAGGTGAGGTTAGAGAGAGGGAGAGTGTGAGAAGGGTGCCATACCCGTGCCAGTTTGGAGGTGGAAGTGGCAAGATGAAGAATGCTCGTGGTCATAAGGGGCTCTGAGAAAGTCCCAGCTGATGGCGAACAAAGAAGCGGAGATGCAGCCTTTTTCTGTAAGAAGCAGAATTCTGTCTACACCGGCATGAGCTTGGGTCACACAAGACAACGCAAGGCCAATACATTTTGTTTTTAATGTTGCTTCCCCAAGTTTCTGTAGGAAGTAAAAGCTTAATACTTGTGAAATAGTAATCATTTCATTAAAAGGAGCTACGCTTTGGAGCCATTTTTCTTTGCTAGACTCTGTACTAAGTGTTTCAATTATGTTAACCCCCTGAATACACCTAACAAGTCCCTAAGCTTCTATCTCCTTTTTTGATGTGAGAGAAATGAGTTGTAGAATTTAAATAGCTTTCCAAATTCACAGAGCCTGTAAGTGGGGCACAACTAAGACTTAAACCCTGGCAACCTCTTCTCTGCTCTCTCAGCTGCGGTGCTAAAATGTGATGAGTTAGAAATCATTAGGATTTGGCCCCACTTATGATTACAAAACACAACTGGGTAAGCTATGATAAGGAGACAGATTTGAACTCTAAACCTCTGCAGGGTGGTATGCTGGACTTTTTCACAGACATAGCTGTGAGTGGAAATGGTTATAAATATCAAATTGGAAGCTTTACTCTCCCTTTTTTTTTTTTTTTTTGGTAATGAAGTTTCACTCCACATCTTACAGAAGTCAGGAGAAGTGTTGAGTGCATGCAGTACAGTTTAGTATTGTCAATTAAAACTGGATTGGCAGGCTACGGTGTGGAAGGCCCTGGGTTTAATCTCCCACGCTGCAAGAAAAGACAGAAGTCATCATGGTCTGGCGATATAGCTCAGTGGCGCAGTGTGTGCTTAGCATGTGGGAGGCCCCGAGTTGATCCCTAGAATGAAAAGGAAGGAAACATGGAAGGGACAGAGAGAGGGAGGGACAGACAAGGGAGGGAGGAAAGAAGGAAGGAAGGAAGAAAGAAAAGAAAGAGGGAAGGAAGGAAGGAAAAAAGAAAGGAGAATAAAAAAAGAAATACTATTGGGCCAGGGACATAGTTAAGATGTAGTAAATTTGCTGGTATGCAGGAGGCCCTGGGCTCAATTCCCAGCAGGGAGAGGTGGGGGATGCGATGCTATTTCATTAAAAGAACAATAACAGCAGAAATAAGAACACATGTACATATTCAGATATAAGAGGGCAGAGATGGTATTTTGTTTCAGCCCTTCAGCACCTGCATTAACAATTCCCGTATTAAATTCTGCCGATTGAGATGGGTTCTACATTCGTAATTTTGAATGACAGAGTGCTCAGTTCCATATGTGCTGTTTGCAGAGTTTAAAATTTATGAAAACTGAGCTGTAAATATGCGCAACCATTTGTTTGTAAAAAGCGATAAGCCCAACACTCTCTCAGCCTAATAGTCAAATAGCAAAAAAAAAGAAAAAGAAAAAAAAGAGAAAGGAAAATAAAAAGGATTGAATTGGTAAAACTGAGTGAATTATATTCACACACTAAATTTTTTTTCTAATTTATGCGCAATGTTTTCTGAACACACATTGGTCTTAATACATTTTGAATCACATAAGGAAGCCCTTATTTGGAAAAATCCCCAATTTATGTGGATTCTAGTCATGATTTTTGACTTTACAATGGTATGAAAAGAACTTGTATTCAGTAGAAACTGTATATCAACTTTAAAATTTTGATCTTTTCCTGGGATGTGTCCTTTGAGATTCTCTTTTGACCCTGGGTAACGGCAGTAATACTCGCATCCCAATTAGACACCTTTACACCTTAATAAACACTTATACTTTAGTGCACTGGTTGCTAAACTGGATTGCTCAGAGGATTAGATATATTAACATATTAACTACATTTTAGACTTATGCTGCCTTAAATTTATGATTTTTTTGGGGGGGGTGATGCAAGCCCATAGCCAGTAAAGGACCAAGCGCAAATGAAAGACATGTCCCTTTCATGGTGCACCACGCAGGGTCTGATTTTTAAGTGATATGCTTTGTGCTTTAGTGTGAGACTAAAATGTTTGAACAGGAGGATAAGAAAAATGTATCAATTTGAACTTAAAGTCTGCCACGTTCTTTACAGATGGATGAGTTTCGAAAAATATTGCATTTGTTAAGTAGTCATAGATGAAAAGTGCCAAGCAAATCAAAATAACATTGGCATTGATGTTTTTGCTTACTTTTATGATTTATCATCTATATTCCATAATACCATGCATATTACTTTGAATGCAGGTGATCTTGTGGGGAAATGAGAATCAAGTTTTCCTTCAAAAACTCCATGTTGTAGATATCACTTTGGATCAAGAAATCTTCACGTTTAGGGACAACCAAAGAAACAAGCATTTTCATTCTTTCTTTGCTTTCTCACACTTCTGTCCCCAAGCTAAGGTTGGTCAAATTAGCTTAGTCAGTCAGAGAGCTATTAATAATTCATAAGATTTCTACCTAGTCTTTTAACGAAGGACTGATTGCTGTGCCACTAATGAAATGTCCCAGAAAACTGTGGTCAAACTATTCAACATTGCTTTTGTTTATCCAGATGACTCCAGGGCTATGTCCTAATTCCAAGCATCACCCGCAGGGATTGACAACCTACTTCTAAGTCAGATAGTCACTGTGCCAGCTTAGAGGCCTGATGATTTGATTTCAGAGTGGAAAATCAGCTTTAAATAAGGGTTGACTTTTTTTCCTGTTTAAATCAAACTCTTAATATTTCACATATTCTGTAGTGTGTTTGATAGTACTTAATTATTTCAAATTATAACTTATTATGTATGAAGTATATAATTCTGATTTATTATCTTTTTCCTACGTTTTTATGAAGCTTGTTAGCAGAACTCTATTATATCTGACTGACTCCCTAATGTCAAGAATCCATTCTTCAAATATTTAACATAAAAATGAGCCAACAAATCACTGAAATGACTTTTCTAAACAGGAAAAACAGAGCGAGGTATAAAATATTGTTTACAACACAATTAAAAATATGGCAATTTTAAAACAACTATTTGGACATCATATAAAGGTGCTGGTTCTGAGGAAAGTGATAATCGCCAACTCCGCATTGTCTTGTTTTGAGCTGATTTTTTTTCTCTTTTCCGCAACAGTGCTTGGCTGACTGGTTCATTGGATTAAGGATCGCACATGGCTGGTTTCACACCACGTGATGACCTCAAGTATCGTTCTTGCCTGACTCCTGCCTCAAGTACCTTGGTGCAAAACAACTAAAGACAGAAATGAGTCCCACCAACCACCTCTTTCTCCCCACTGGTTTCTCAGTCATGACCAGGTAACTGAGCATTGTTAGGATTCAAAGCTTTCAGACTAGACTTTGCCATTTTTATCCTTCTATTCATGTTTTCTGAGCTAATCCTTCACTGCATTGTGTAAGATGGTGATAATAATATAATAAGAGTGATAATACTGGTGTTCTTTGAGGATACAAAAAGAATGGGGAAAATACGTTCTGAATTAGCATAATATGCTTGCACTTTTCAGAAATTGCATGCATAAAATATATCTTCATGTCTCATAACTTTTAATACAAACAGCTTTTTTAATCTTATTAATGTGATTCATATCAGCCAATCTTAGCTAAGGGCTTAGATACTTTGTTCACAGGTTTTTATGTTGGCATGTGAGTAAAACCAGAGAAGGGTAAAAATTTCCAAGTAGATAATCTAGGACATTTCCAAGTAGATAATCTGCTCCCTTTTTCCTGCAATAGAATGGGGCCTGTTTGAGGAGGGATATTTAATGGTTGAAAACTCCTTAAAAAACAAGGAAGATGAATTTTCGTGGATGTTTTAAATTTTCTACAAAAAAATATTTCAGCTTGGTTTCAGTGTACAAGGGCAGCAGGTATCTTTGATGGGGATAATCAGGTATTACATCTTCAGAGCATCTGTCTCTTTTTATCTTCTCTTAGTACACTGAAAGCCCTCTGTTCTTTTACGTGGTAATGTCAATCTAATACAGGAGATGCAGTGAGTGTGAAAACGAAATGAAAAATGGGGCACATGTATATTTGAGGATACGAGCCATGTCTCAGATTTCCAATATAGACATGAGGATTTTAAAAACTCCTCTTGGTACAGGGTGCAATCTCAGAGGATATACTATCACTCACCAATCACTGAAGTACAGGTATTGGGGCCATATGAAATCTCTTTTGAACTATTTTAAAGGAAGGAGAAATTCTGTAGAATTATATCTGTGTTCACCCAGCTTTACATAATAGTTTTTCCATTTTGGAAATGGAAATCTTGATGTAAAAATGATAGTGTCATTCATCCTGTATCCTTTCTCTGAGTGAAAAGACCCTGAAGCAGGATTTATGTAATAGTTATGACCCAGTCATGTTCAAGCAGTAAAATGAAATTCATGTTGACTGTTAAAGCTGGGATTTGGGTAAAATATCCTTTCTGGGAAAAGCTTTTCAAAGTTGTCTTCAAATGATATGAGTGTTCTTTTTGCAGAGTTGGAATGACACTCAGATGCATGTTCTTAGAATATTAGCGGAATTGTCCGGGAGTAGACTTCACCTTTTTATGAAAAAATAATTGAAACAGATTCATGATTAATAAATATTTTCCTTTGCTTATAAAACATGTCTAACAAACATTTACTTATGTTTAATTTTATCTTTGAGAAGTTATACATGTGTCAAAAATTTTCCTTCCATTACAAAATATTTTAATATTTATGATGATGAACACTTAATGAATCCAGGCATGGTGGTGCATGCCTGTAATCTCAGCACTTGGAAGGCTGAGGCAGGAGGATCACCATGAGTTCGAAGCCACCGTGGGCTGTATAATGAGTTCAAGGCCAGCCTGAACTACATAGCAAGATCCTGTCTCCAAAACCCAAAAACAAACAAGCAAAAACAATGAATGAGTCAATAGAAAGTCAAAGTGAGTTTTTACTGATATAATTTTAAACTGTAAAACATCAGATGTTTTTATACATAAAGCCAAGTGCTTGATTCTAGAGTACAGACAGATACAACATTTTCTAATTATTTGGGAGGAAATAAAGAGGTAACTTCTGAAAACTGCAAGGATGAGCTGGCATTTCTCCTGCTAGAAGATATATGACTGCTAAGATGTCTTAAATTATTCAATTATCTCTACCAACTTCCCATCTCCTTGAGTTTTATTAATCAGACTTTTGAGAAATAACAACTTCCATAAAGTATTATTTTTGGGGTTTTTTATGTCATTGGAAGTGTGTTTGTCACCCTTTACAGGAGCTATTTATTTATTAGTATGATGTTGTAGTAAAGCATCGTGCGCCACATGGTTTTTCTTGTCCGAGCTCATTTTTGCCTTTGCAAAGGCATCCTTCACAACAGAGCTCCTGAGCTGACTGCTTAATGGGTTATCTTTAACCTGGCCTGGTCACATTCCCCCTGGAAGTGATTCATAATGGAAAGTGGCCTTATCTGTCTTAGGTGCAAGTAAGTGTCTGCCTTTGGAAAGGATCCTCACCAAACAAAAGGGACCCGTAAAAAGATAAGAAAATATCTCTTTCTTCTGCTAGATATTAGTGCATCTGAATATGCCATTTAGAACTTCGACAGAGATCTTTTAATCAGGAGGAATTATTAAAGGCAAAGTCAGTAACTCTGAGAAGGGAAGACTAAAATGAAAGGGCTTTATTTTCTTGTGATGTCAATGAACATTTTATTTATACAACCCTGCACAATCTCTGTCATTGGTCTTCTTAAACAGAAAAATAAGTCTTTCAACTATTTAAGCAATTTAACATCAAAATTCTATTACTTGAAATAAAGACATGTTTAGAAATTGACAGGTATTTGAATAATTCAGTCACACACCATTATAAGTATTACTTTTGGATATACAGATAGCAAATAAAGCATTTTAAAAGACCCTTCAGATCCTCTGTCTACAGGGAAATGCAAATCAAAACAATTAAATGCCACTACGTACCCTCTGGAATAGCCACACTCCAGGACATTGACAATGCCAAATGCTGTCAAGGATGCTGAGCAATAAGACCTCTCATTTCACTGTTTTTATTAATTCAAATGCAAAATAATATAGTCATTTTGGAACATTTATAACACGGTAAAAATTATTTACTCAACAAATAATGAAAATACTTTATTTTATATAAGGTGTCAGCACAATATCGTACTTTCTAAAGACAGCATCATATAATACCAAACTTCTGTCAGTTAGGGTGGTTAGCTGGTATAGTATAATAAAATGATTGAGGAAGAGCAATGGCATGTACCGTTTTGTAGAATTCAGAAATTTCTAGGAAATGACAGCACTTTAGATTTGAGTTTTATATTACCTGTGCATAACTAAAAACACCTAGGCAGTGGAGAAGAGAAAGTTATTATTTTAGGGAATGGGATAAAAATATTTTCTGTTATAAAAAGTAATTTAAAAAAAGTAATTAAAAGCCCTGTACTTATTTATTTCTTTAAATGTAAATTCTATTCTTAATCAGCTCAGTTTTTTTAAAAAAATATTTTAAGTCAATTACTTTTCTGGGCATTCAAGAGACTGTTAAATGTGTTTAATCACAGCATATTGTAGACAATTAAATGATGAAATTTTTCAGATAATTCAACATGCACTTGCAATTAGAGCACTTAATTTAAAAAGAAACAACAAACAAAAAGCTTGTCTTACTCATGGGAATATGAATATCTAATCTATATTTATAACTCCTTGGTAAAACTGCTGTGCCAGTTTGAACTTGCAAGTTTATTAATGCTTTGGGAAAAAAGAAAGAAAGTGCATTTAAACAGGCAAAAGTTTCCAATAATTTAAGAGAGAAAATTTTAATACAGTGAATTCTTTGTTCCTATTTCAGCTTATACATTATTTAATTATGTCTCTCTCTTTCTTTTCTCCTTTTTCTTTCCTTAAATCCTACCAAATAAGTAGCTGTATTATAACTTTCTTTTTCTCACCATGACATATGGAAAATTATTTTTTATACTTAATTTGATAACAAGTAAAGTATATTTTTCACAGATGTCAAAATATATAAAACACACATTGTACCATCTGCACAAGGCTGTTGTCCATCTGCAATATATATCCCAAGAAACAGTAGTCTGTCTTCTAAATTCTAATGTTTCTTTCACTTGAAAGACACCCTTGCATTTGGATTAGGCTATGATGAAAACCTAAAATGCCCTGAAATTCTCAATCATGGGTAAGGGTAATTTAACCAGCACATCTACGTCAGATCCCTGCTATACAGCACATGGAGGCAATGCTTTTACTTTGGATGCGATGGCTTGAAAGTTTTTATTTCTATGTCAAGCTCTATTGATTCTCTGTCTGAGTTTTATTTAGGGCCGACTGCATAGATCACAGTTATGCCAGTCAAAGCTGATTGGGATATTTCTTCTTTAAAAATAACAGCACAGGGGCTGGGGATTTAGCTCAGTGATTAGAGTGCTTGCCTTGCAAGCATAAGGGCCTGAGTTTGATCCCCGGCACCACAAAAAAAATAAAAATAAAAAAAAAAAAATAACAGCACACACTTTAATGGCATTTTTAGATAAATCTCATGCTATGGTACCTAACGTTCTCATATGAATTGTTGCGTTTTCCCTAATTCACTCATATTTCCATGGAGTACTGATTGCGTATCATTGCAGAATTCTCTGGATGAGAAACACTAACCTATACAATATCATCTTTGATCTTAGGCTAAAGAATAAAACATCATATAAGCAATTCATATAATATAAGAAGGCCACTCAGCATGGTGGTTAAAAGCAATATTTTGATGTTGGCAGTGTTGGATTTGAGTCAGAATTCTGATATTTATTTAATAGTTTAGACTCGCTTTATTAGTTGTGTTGTATTTAATAAGATTATGAGCATAAAGTGCTGAACATAGTATCAGCAACAGTAGTGAATTCTGTGGGAATTGGTGCTATAATTAAGGTACATACTAAAGGCCATGAGAAAAGAGAGTAGTGTTCAGGCTGGAGCAGATTTTTGGCAGAGAGTAGGGAAAGCTCTTTAGCAGAGGAAACAGATTTTTTGGACATCTCACTAGCTTTGTACTTCATACATCCCTGGAAACTATTAATTGTTCTGCTTGTTCATAAAGCAGTCTTTGTTATGTACAAGAACTCACAATTATACGTTGGTTTTCTCTGCAGAACAATGAATAGAAGTTTGGCCATTATTACGGGTCAGGGTCAGTTTGCTTGCAGGTGATATTTTCGTGCTACCTTACAAAATATATCCAAATTATCATTCATGATTCCACACAAAGTCTGGGAAAACACATAAAAAGAATGTATAAATTGTAAATAATTTCCTGTCACAAAATGGCCTTCAGGATCTCTTTTTCAATCATACGAAGAGTCCCAAACACTTCGAAGAACTCAAAACTTATATCTTATTATTTGGCTGAACTTAACACTGCGTGTAATTACCTTCAATGAAACTTCTTTGATGCTAACTTCTTTCATGGAACTATTTGCCTTCATTCCCCGAATATGACTGATGCTTTTTCAAATGCAGTTTAATTCACTGTGAATATAGACTTTGAGTACAAGGTGCTGTGAATCATATTAAGGCACAGATTATTTGGGGGGACCGAATGCAGACCTGGGTGGAAAGAATGATTGTCATGTAAAGGACTGGCTTGGGACATGGATTTCCTATTGTTCCTCTAACAAATTACCACATTTAGTGGCTTAAAAACACAAAAATGTATCCTGTTCTATTTCTAGAGGTTGGAAGTCAGCAGAGTTGGGCTTCCCCGGGGCTTCTGGGAGACTGTTTCCTCCTTTCCTCCGCTGTCTGAAGGCTGCTAGTCTTTTCCTCCATCTTCAAAGCCCTCTTCTTGCCCAACTCTGCCTAAAACCTGGCAGCTTATTTTTCTCTTTGGCCTTAAATGTCATTTTTACAAAGACCTTTGTGACTACAATTGAGCCTGCTCAGCAAATTGGACATCACCTCTCTATTTCAAGACTTTTAAACTTAATTACACGTGACACGTTCCTGTTGTAATGTACGGTACCATATTCGAAGTCCTGGGATTAGGATTTGGGGCTCTTCAAGGGAATCAGCAGTCAGCTAGCCTCAGTGAGTTACAGTTTGGTGGCTGCAGCCAACAGACCTGCTGCTTCACTGAAAATCTGGGCAGGAAACAGATGGTCACTGACAGAGGGCAGCTTAGAACTTGTTAAAAGGACAGGAAACTGCGACCAAAGTGTAGGGACTTGTTACAGTTAGCATCAGCTAAGCCTAAAATCCTGACGAGGTACCTGTTTTCATTAGCTGGCATCAGTAGATCTACAAAAAGTGTCTCTGGATAGCAGTTATTGTCTTTGCTTGAGAAATAGTCTGATAAGGCTCATATTATATATATACATAAATGATTACACCAAAATAATTTAAAATATGTAAGTTTTTAACTTTCACATAAGAATGTTATATGAACATATTATATATTTATATTCATATATACATACATACACTTATATATTTTATGTGCAATTTATTTATTATCTAACTGATAACAACTTGAAATTGCTAAGTAGAGCAATCTAAGGACTTTATGTTACTGTTTTGGTGACCGAGAACAATGACACTAAGTACTTAGCATCACGGGACAAATAAAAGGTTTAAAAATGTTTCTATTCGCAATAGGGAAATACACAAAAGAGCCAATGTACGTGGAGCAGAATTCAAAACAATTTCATAACATTTGCCTGCTGAAATAAGTATTGAACTAAGCAATTCTTCCCAGAATGATCTTGAGAAAAATATTTTTATGCCTCTGGGAAAGTATTCCCAACAAGGCAAATGAATGATTATACATAGAGTTGACATAAAATTCAACCGGAAATGATGAGTAGATAATTCCATAAAAATAGATATGAAATAACAGTGAATTTACTTTTATTTCTGGAATATATCTGAATTCTAAATTGAAATACTACTTTAAAATAAGTGGATACATTTTATGCATTTGCATCTTACTAGTAATACAGAAATGTTATTGATGACTTTTATGAAAATAGCACACAGAAAGAATATAAGTGAAAAATTCTACACATTTAACTACAAAATGTGAAATGAGTTCCATAGCTCATTGTCGCAGTCCTACTTGAATGTAAAATAAAATTATATGTCACATTTTCTTTCTGTTACTAAAGCATTTAAACAAATTAAAATAATTGGAGTAAAATGTTATAATTTGGTCATCAAAATATATATTGTTAAATAAGGAATAATTATACAAAAATTGATTTTGTAATATAAATAAAACCCCAAATATGTGTCATTTTTACATTGCATGCTATACATATTAATAGACTTTATATTTTTATAATAATTAGAAATAATTTAGTAGTAATGGCAATATTTTGTTCTTTACTCTCACATCCAAGGATTTTTTTGTCGAGGAGTCATGGGGATTGAATTCAGGCCCTTGCATTTGCTAGGCAGGCACTCTACCACTGAGCTAAATTTCCAACCCCACATCCAAGTTTTTTTTTTTTTTTTTTTAATATACAGTGTTTCTACCTCAATTTTGTAATTCATCTTTCCTTTGTTAATTGTGTTTGGCATTTGAAATATCACTAACATCTTTGAACACAATATTCCTAACATATAAATCTGGAAAAAAAGTATCTCCCAAACTCGTGCAACTCAAAGCAAATAAAGTAAACAGAAATGGCTGAGAATATAAAATATTGTTAAAATATTTTTATAACAATAAGTTTGAAACTCTACAGAAGATCCCTAGGTTTTCCACGAATGACTGAAGAATTAACTGACTGTCAGAAAAGGCAGATTTACTTGAGCGTGTTACTTTTTATGTATTAGATTAGTTTAAGAAAATGTTTTAAAGAACCCTATTGGTTTAGAATAGATCATTTCTATCAGTATTGTCATGATTGTGTTGACAATGCTTCGAACTCAGTTTCTGCAATCGAAATTCTTGTGACGGATGCCAATTTTCTTACCACATAAACGTCTAAGTGGAGACAGGTTGTTCTACTCTTATATTATTCCGAGTCGTCTGCCATCACTCACTATCAGAAAAAGAAAAGAAAAATCCAAAGCAAGCAGCCTTCTGATGACTCCGAAGCTGTGAGCTTCATGTCAGTCACACTCCACTGACCCAGATTTAGTCATATGCTGACACCTAGCTAACAGAGAGCCTGAGATGTGTGGTCTGGTCTTGTGGTGGCCACGAGAACAGAGAAAACTTGCAAGTTTTATTCTTAGAGAAGAAAAGTTTAGAACGAGAAACAGTAGTCAGAGGGACGTCTCTGTCATATTTACATTCTTGTATTGTGGTTTGGTTTCAACTTACATAACTACAAATTTTTACCAGTGAACATTTTATGGCAGTTTTTCAGGTAAAGTTGATAGAGCTTTTAAACATCAGCATTAACCTTAGACTTTAGTATTAGTTTAGACATTGCTGTAAAAAAGTCCGGTTTCGGGTGTACCCTAGCATTTAAAAAAAAAATCTTTTGTAATGGTTTCTAATCGTGCTGATTTATGTACTGGGTAGAAATTTCTGATAGAATTGATACCATATGCATTCCTGGAATATCAAAATTCAAACTAAGAAAAAATTGTAGGAACTAAATAACTTAATTTCTATTCATTGAATGACTCATTTAAAAATTTATCTAACAATTTTTAATTAAATACATTAGAAATTTTTAAGATCTGCCGTTCAGTATTAACAAATACCTATTGATTTCAACTGTTAAAAGGGATAAGGCTGGGGCTGGGGATTTGGCTCAGTGGTTTAAGTGCTTGCCTTGCAAGCACAAGGGATAAGGCTGAGTGTAAGAAATGCACTTTAGATTCAGAGATACAGATTGATTGAAAATAAAGTTAATGTGCACACAGAGTAACCCTAAGAGAACTGGAGTAGCTTTATTAATAAAAAGACACAAAACACGTCTTTAAAGACACAAAACATGACTTGAGACAAAGGGGAGAGGTTTAAAACTTAATTCTTCAGAAAGTTATAACAATTATAAATATATACCCATAAATTAGAGAAAATAATGGTCCTCCCAAGTTATCTACATCCTAATCCTCAAACCCTATAACTATGTTACATTAAATGACAAAAGGTAATTAAATTTGTTGTTGGAGTTGAAGTCAGCGAACCTTAACGGGAGTGACATTATGCTGAATATCCTGAAAGACCCAGTGTAATCACAGGGGATTTTAAATATGGAAAAGAGACACAGAAGTGAAAAGTTGGAATGGCGCAGTATGGAAGCTTGAGCATTGCTGTCGTCAGTGAAGGTGGCAGGCAGAGGCCATGTGCCAAGAGAAGCAGTCACCCTCTGCAAACCTGAAAAGGAAAGCTAGCTAAATCTCCACCGGAATCCTGGGAAAGGAGCACAGCCCTAGAGACACCTTGGTTACAGACCAGAAGGGATGATGTAACATTTCTCAGGGGTAGGGCTACAAAACAGTAAATTTTTGTTATTTTTAAAAACTAAGTTTCTAGTGATTTATTATAAAGGCAGTAGAAAACTAATACACTTATATTCTAGTAGAGCCCCAAATTATAAGCATAAATCATAGAATTAAAAACTATACAATTCAGCAGTTGATATTTGAAATTTAAAACATATATAACATATAATAACAGAAAGGTAACTAAGAGTAAATTTAACATACTATATACAGGATCTGTGTGACAAAAATGAGTGTAAAACATTGACAAAATCAAAGAATATGTAAATTAAAAAGACATATACGTAGTTCCTAGATGCGAAGACTCAATATAGTTGAAAGTTCAGTTCTCCCAACCTCATCTACACATTTATGTCAATACGAGAAAATATCCCAATAGTTTTCAGTAACTATTAGCAGGCTAGTTCTAAAATGTATATTAATTCTGAATTAGCAGTATTAGCTAAAGCATTTTTAAATGTAAGGACAAAGTTGAATACCACATATGGATCCATTTCAGAAACTGTCATAAAACTATAATAAGACTGAGTGATACTATTAAAGATTTGGATATAAAGAATAGAACAAAAAAGAAAGCTCAGAAATGAACCTATAAATATTCATATATATTTATACCAATTAATATATCAATTGATAGATTTATCTATATTAATTGATTTTTTCAAAGGTAAAAGTGTAACTCAATGGTGAAATGATACTGTTTCTCACAGTATTAAAATTGCTTAAAACATTAATCATGCTTACTTATGGATAAAAGGGATGAAGATAAAGAAGATGAATCTTGTTGTAAACTTGAAATGTATAAAAATTAAATCAAATATATAACATAGACCTAACTTTAAAATATAAGTAACAAAATTTTAACACGAAACACAGGAAAATTTTATTTGTCTTTGTCTTAGATAAAGAATTCTTAGATATGTTATTGAGAGAATGGAAAAGTAAGTACAGATGGGGAGAATTTTATAAATACAAATCATATTTCTGACAGAAGACTTGAATCCAGCATATGTGAAGAAAACTAATAACAACAATAAAAAACAAATAGTTCTTAAAATATCGAAATAAGCATTTCATGAAATAATATAAACAAATGGGAAATAAATATTATTTGTCAATAAAGAAAGGTAAATTAAAACTGAAATAACTTAGTGCCACATAGAAATTTAAATGTCTAAAATTCTTAAATACTGGCATTCATTTATTTAGCTGTTAAAAAAAAAATGCAGTCCTGTCACTTAAAGCATCACAGATAAGTCCAGAGGATATTCTGTTAAGAAATAAATTATCCCTGCTTGTTTCCCTTCTATCAGGTATTACAGGCCACCTGCGCCTATTTTTCAATGCATAAAATGACAGTTTTATGTACTTTCTTCAGGGTGTAGTTTAATAATGTGAGGGAGTTATATCTAGCCTCTGTTACTGTACCATAACCAAAAGAACTGTTCTGGCATTGATTTTAATAAACAAATATTGGATTCAGATTAGATATCTATAAATAGGCAAGTGGCTTTAAACTTTTGTGGTTCAGCCTACTGGTAGAGTTAAAGACAGCATTTAAAAATAACAAAATGAAACTTAGCATACTGATGTATTTTGTTCCCAAGACATGTTCTCAACAACTAGCTGCTTAGCAACATACGCTATTTGCACAACTACACATGTTCACCAAATACTTAACCAGGTAAATACATTTAAATGTTTAAACACATATAAAAAAAGTATGAAATCAGAGTGTTGGGCTTGAGTGTGATCATCAGTTGAGATATGTCAATTTGACTAGAGTAAGAAATGGCTAGTAGATTAATAACACATGTTTCTGTGATGATTGACATGTAGGCCAGCAAATTGAGGGGGGGAAGACCCAACCCAGGTGTGGGCGGTACTAATAGGCTTGCAGCCTGGACAGAATAAGAGGGAAAGAAGGAAATGAACCTGGTTTTGGAGATCTCCGGTCTTGCGGGGCTGAAGCCTTTGTTGCCTTGGCCTTTGTACATTTATCTCCGGCTCTCCTGTTTCTTTAGACTTTCAATGTAGATTCCCACTGGGGACTCTCCCGTGAGCTTCCAGGCCTCTGACCTTGGACTGGTGCCACAATCTTGGTCTCTCTTGTTCTGTGGCTTCCAACTTCTTGGGCTTAGCAGCTAACTGGATCTCTGGCTCTTCAGATGCAGACAACTGTCGTGGATTTCTCCTCTCTCTGATCCCGCAGATACCCACTGTGAACTCTTTAGCCTTTCATCTCGTAAGTCTACCTAAGAAATCCCTTTGCCTAATTATACTTATGCTTTCTATTGATTGTGTTCCTCCAGGGAACCCTAATACATTGATTAAAAATGATATAGAGTTTTATAAAAAGGAATTTCTGAGTTTTGAATTATATAGAGTGATACTTCGTAATATTAGTACTTCTGTATTCCTTATGAGGTGTTTTTTTTTTCTTTTTTTTTTTTTGGTGCCAAGGATCAAATTTAGGGCCTTGCACTTGCTAGACAAGCACTCTACCACTGAGCTAAATCCCCAACACACCTTGTGAAATTTTATTTTATTTTATTTATTTATTTTTTTTGGCACTGGGGATCGAACTCAGGACCTTGTGCTTGCAAGGCAAACACTCTAACCACTGAGCTAAATCCCCAGTACTTTGTGAGATTTTAAAGTAAAACATTCCCTACTCATTAGATCAGCTTTGCTGTTGCCACTTATGGGACACTTTTGATATTATTATAGTTTGAAGGATATACCTATAACATAGTACAATATCATTTTTATACCTTATAATGGAACTGAATTTTTATAAAACTAGTATAATCTCCAAGTTTTACCCATATACAAACCTGATTATTTTTAAAGACAATTTTCAATGAGTTCCTATTTTCTTTTTTGATTCACAAGTTTTTGTTTCCTATCAGGGTACTATTTAGCAGATATTAATCTTCACAACTGATTTTTCTTCTTTTTTTCCTAATAGAAATTTTATTAGTACACTTTAGATAGACATAATGATCACGTTCATCACAGGGATTTCGTACCTGTATATGGTATGTTTTGGTTTTCTTTTTTTCACTTTCCCCTCCTTCCTTTCAATTCAAAACTGAAAGTATGAATAAGGACTGAAATGTATAATAGATATTGGGAAATAGAAAGAAAGTGTTCAAAGAGGAAAGGGAAGTGGGGAAGGGGAAAGGAAGCAAGGGAAAAGGAAAAGGAAAAAGATAGAAAAAATGGAAACAAAGCTGTTGAAAATAAGGTGGGGATGGGGGGGTCACAACTAATTGTTAGCTAAGTTCTGCAAGTCTTTCTGTAGATTATGAGTGATCAAAAAAAACCAACTTAGGTTAATTTTTTTGTCAGTTTATAGTTCAATATCTTTAATTCATTTAACCTAAAAGTATGATGTCATGTACTAATATGTCTATGTAGAGTTACTTTTGTTATATGTATTAGGAAAGTAAGTATGTGGAAGCTGAATGAGTTTCACATCTTTCTATTGTAATTAAGGAGACATTTATGTTTGACAGTGAAAAACAATTGTAGTGGTGCTTTCATTGAACACTGTGAAAATGTTATAAGGTAGTCTCACCAACCCATAAAGGACCGCCTGTACCCTCTACAGAACCGATATCAAAGAGAGAAAGGTATCTTCTAGGTATTCAGCAACAAAAGGAAATGTTCAAGTTGTCTCTTTGTGAATTCTTCCAGAACCTTGAACAATTCAGGAAGATTTATAGAATCTTGTAAACCTTCTTGTTTTTATTTTACAAAAGTATGCTGTTACAAATGCTCCCATAAGCATATACCCAAGAACATGACATTTGGATAAAATGCATACATACAATTATGATCATATTCCTTGTAATGCAAGAGACCCTGTAATATCATAGCCCATCACCACAAAATATTATGCTATGGTAAGCAAAACGTAAAATAATGAGAGGAGGTTAAAAGCCCCTATGAATTAATTTTATAAAATTTGCAATATATCAGGCTGCAAATTAACTCCTGAGAGTACATAAATTAATAATACTTATTCTCATGTTTCCTATAGTCCAGAAACAGCATACATATATAAACATGTAGTTAGGATACAATATTAAGTTATATAAAAATATGGACTAGGTTACAAGAATGTAGGAAATGAAAGGCATTTCTACATAAATGAATCTGTCCGGAACACAATACATGTGGAAGAGACCGATGTTTGGTACAAAGAGACTTTGTCTTAGATAGTGAAAATAGTAATGATACAGATCCATAAAGACAAGTGAGTTTAATGAAACTGTGGAACACCTTCTGGGCCCTGGCCAACCTCTGTCCTCTTGTGATGATTTTGGTTCTGTGGGACAGCATAAAAAAGGACAATCATGGGGTTGTCATTGTCCAACAAATGCTTTTATTCTTATACCAATTCAACTTGGATGATTCTGTGAATATTTCCTTGATATCTGAAAGTGAAAATAAACTCTTTTTCCCACTGAGTTTTAGCTTTTTTTTGTATCTATTATATTGTAGGTAACATATTCTGCTTCATGTTACATTTTTGTTTAGATTTTATATCTCATCAATGTATTTTATTTTCTTCTATTCTTCCCCTGTGAGGACATAACCTCTCTTGCACGTTATACAAGTTTAAATATTTGTTTAGTTTTATTGACTGACTCAGGATATGAGTTGGTTAGGTGTGATTCATTATGGATCTTCAACATGTAAAATAAGGTTCTAAGTTAATTTGTTCAGTGAGTATTTTGTAACAAAATAAAACTGCAGATATTTTAGGAATATCATTATGGCTCTTTTCTTAAGAGCGAGCTTCTCATATATAATCCACATGCATTCCTGGGTAGCAGAAAATAGTCCATGACTCTACTGTGTTCATTTTTTTAAACTGACTGAGCTACATGGGGATCTTTTGGAAGTTTCTTATTTTTCTTTGATATCCTAGTATAGCATGATTTTCTTATTAGCCTGATACCCATGAGTTTAGAGAAACACTTATCAGGCCTGCCGGCGAGAAAGAGGTATGATAAGCGTCTGATGTGCTCCTTTCTAAAAAGCCTTTCTGTCTGTTGAAAACAATGGTGTTTCCTAACATCTGACAGGACTCATCTTTCAAGTTATGGGAAAATAATCAGGAGATCGATAGAGTACAACGAAGCCGTATTGTTTGCTGAATCAAAATGACATTTTAGTGTCAATCAATCTTGAGGTCCAGGCAGGTAGTTTCACCAAAATAAATCTTCATGTAGTATGCGATGGTAGACAAATGAAGAGGTGGACCATCGTTGTCTAGGAATTATCCCAATATTCTTTTCTTTTTTTTTTTTTTAAATCCCGATTTTCTAATGTTTTAAATATCAAATTTGATTGAGGTTTGTCATTCCCTCTATGGGACTGGTTTTTCTACCTTTCTATTTGGGAAGGCTTTCAGTGATGAAAGTAATTATTTCCACAACAAAAAACAAATCTAAATTTATGTAAACCCACATACAACCCTAAGCATGGACCAAAAAAATCACCTTGTGAAAGGGGAGATTGTGTCACCATGAAGTCAAAGAAAGACCTGAGAGACCCAGTGGGAGTGGTGAAGAGGAAATGACCAGTTACATTCTATTGAAAATTGCTTTTTTAATAAGGCACATTATTACAGAACTTCTCTGTTTTTAACCTTAGCCAAGATGAGGAGCGATGTATAGTCTCACTGATGAAGAATTAATTTCCTCATAGCAGACACATTCATTCATATTTCTCTATGTTCTTTACTAATTTTTCTTATTCTATTCCAGGAGATACATCTAACCTCCCTGAAAATTTAAGCTTATAGTTCTTCTATAAAATACACGACAATGAAATATTATTGTAATTTTGGAAAGAACTAAACTCTTTTATACTTTAAACTCCTATTTAGTTTGGACAACCATGATTACAGAATTAATTTCTACTTCAATATTGCGATATCTTGTTCTTGGGGGCAATTTTGATAATATGCTTTCCATACATGTTTCCGTAGCTTGTATTTTAATTTTGGACACGTAGGAATTAGACAGGAATTGCGTATGGTTACACCGGATATTGACAGTTCACTTGATATTATGATGTAAAACCTGGAAAAAGTAAATTGGTATCACAGAAACTAAGTTCCTGTTCTATATCTACTCATCACTGTTTTAGAAACACTGTATAAATTATTTTGCCTGATCAGTCAAGACAGTGAATGTGAAAGAGGGAAAGCAAGTGAGAATAGTTAATTTTAGATTTTCTTTCTTCTCTGAAGTATCACGATACTTATCTTTTACCAGTCCTGAAATTTTCTAGCATTCTTAGGAAAATATCAACAAGTCATTTATTTTCATTAAAACTGCTGACTTTTCTAACTTACTGGAAAACCTAGATAATTAAATGAACCTCTAGGCCATGTGAACAGGGACGGGTGACTTCAGAAGAGTTAGACAACAACAGTTGGTTAAGGTTATAGGTTTTTCCCTATAATATTATAAGTATTTATGTAATTTATGAGGGATTTAGGGAATTTATTTTTGTGTATCTGAGTGTATGTTTGACATACCTGAATTAGGGATTTGTACAGTAGCAAGTGCGTATTATAATAAGGCGTGAACTTACAAGGATGGGGAAGATCTCGTAGATCAATTCTTTTGTCGGCTTTTCAGAAGTGAGTCAATGTTTTAAGCTAATTCTCAGTTGTAATTTCTCCTCCTGCTGAAGATGCTGTGTGCTAAGTACAGAGTTTTCGATCTTTCTTTTCCTTTAGTTCTCTTTACAGCCTATTAGTACTATGTCTTAAGGACTTTTCGAGATTAGGTCCTTCATAAGGATTTTCTTGTTGTTTTTCTTTCCTTGATTGTTTTTCCTAAAACCTAAGACAAAATAATTTTTCATCTATTTCCCACACTTCTGACAGTACACCATACCTTTACTAAAACCTCACAAGTATCCATGTTATTATTTTCGCTGGCCACATCTGTCTTTTGGACCAAGCTATAATTTCTCACTTGCTTTTCTTACTTTACTTTTGTATTTGGAAAAAAATATTTTTTCACAAACAAATTCTATGAGAGGCAAAAACATGAGGAAAAAGAATCATGTTAGCTGTAAAGAGAGCGTGTATCTCGCAATAGTTGACTGATACATGTGACTACTTTATGAATTCACTCTGCACGCAGCTCTACAATCTTTCTGGGAAAATCTCCAAAAATTCTTTATTGCCTTTTAATGTACTTTAGTTTTGTATCCATTTTTTGTCTCCTAGGAGAATGGTAACAGTGCTAAGGATGATACTTCTCAGCAGAAAGCTTATACAGAATGCTTACATGCATTTCCTAAGAGCAGAAACAGGTTTCATTCATCTTTTTAATTATCCACTGAGCTGTACAATTATTAGGTGTCAGGTGTTCAAGATATACTTGATAAATAACTAGAGTAACATTTCAGCAGAAGAGCCAACATACACTGTGAGATGAACCAAACATGCCTTTGTGAAAAGAAGACCCTAACCTGCTACATGGGACTGCAGTAAGCTCTTTTGAGTTAATTTACCTAATAAAGAGACCAACATGACTTTTCGTTGGGGAGATGTATTCAGGTTTACTATAATACTTTGGAAAGTTTGGATAATATTTATTTTTATGTTCATAATTAAGAACTAAATTTTAGGAAGTTGAAGTAACTTTAAGTTCACATTGCTGGTCAATAATAGAGACAAAACTGAGATATGATGTCATATTTATTCCAGTGCATCTCTTAGGCTTTTGCTATAAAAATAAAGCAGATATATGAGAAATAGCAAATCGTGATTATGCATTTTCAATGACATTTTATATATCTGGCTATTTAAACTACTCATGTCCTCTTTTTCAAGAAAAGCAAAGAGGATAACAGGAGTACACAGGCATACTCTCTCTAAATGTTTATTTCTTTCTTGTTTCAAAACACTAGACCCAAGAGCAGTAGAGTTGTTTTTTTTTTTTTTCATTATAGTTTGAAACATCCGGGTATAACATTTTTTGAGAAAAAATTACCATCTACTCCTTTTCTTCTGTGATTTAGTATTTCTACTAGAATCGAGAACACAATAAACACACAAATACGTTCATAAACACACATACATACGCTGCAAGCAAAACCAAAAATAGTCCATTTGGTTTTATTAATTTT